>OV815296.1:41964186-41972859 GCA_929108145.2 Limnephilus rhombicus
TGTTATTTACCTTGTTTATTATTTATCAAGGTTCATTTAAACTTTTTGATTTTACAATTTGAGCTATTGATTTGACTTTTTCATGCATGTTGGGATAGGTGATGGGTCATGCAAATATGGGATGTGGAGAGGGGTTAGTGGGTAAATAGGTTAGTATGTCTGTCTAACATGGGCTATCAACTGCTCCAACATTTGTTTAACGGCGTGAGGGAACCATGTAAAACCTCAGCCGGAGCAGTATTGTGTATCTGAAAGAAATGGGGATGTTCTGTTAAGGTGGTCATTGCTTTCCCTCTTAACGGAACCATTTGTAGGAAGGTAGTGTTCTTTAGCGTTCTAGCGTTCTCACGTATCGTTATAGATTGATCGGATAGCTTAGCTTTAGTCGTGCTTGATATGATTTAATGTTAATGTAATTTCTTTTAATAATTATTTATTTTGTTCCTTAATTTTACTTATGATATTTTTTGCGAACTTTATGAAGATTTTTCGGAGAGGTATAATTTGTATGACATCAGAGATGTCAGTCAAATTTATATTTCTCCTCTGGCATTCTTTGGTTATTTGCCATCTTTCCATCGTGAACATTGGGCAGTTTAACAACAGATGTTTCACTGTTTGGTCCGATAGTTTGTCACAAGGGCAAGCCGGACTATCTTTAAGCTTGAATCTGTGAAGGTAGGATAGGGTCGCTCCATGACCGGTAAGGATTTGCGTGAGTTCGAAAGTTGGAGTTGTCTTTTTTCCAAACTCTTTGGCTTCCATTATACTCCTGAAAAATAGCCGTGTTCCTTTACCTGTGTCAGAGTTTTTATACCTTTGGTCCCATTCTTCAAGAATTGCCTCCTTTATTTTGAACTTTGCGTAGCTCAGTGGAAATTCCGAATAGAGTTTTTGTGTCTTCGTTTTTAATGCAGCGTCTTTTGCTAGCTCGTCTGCTCTTTCATTTCCGTGGATTCCGTTGTGCCCACGTATCCACAAAAATTTACAAGCAGATCCTCTTTCTCTCAAAAGTTGAGCCAAGCATTGTATTTTGAAGACCATTGGGTTAGTAGGTGTCCCGGACTCTAGGGCGTGGGCAGCGCTTTGTGAGTCTGTCAAGACATTAACTTTTTCCCAATGCTTTTGCAGTTTGTGAGCCCACTCAAGTGCTTGCATTATTGCGAAAAGCTCTGCTTGAAAAACTGAGCAGTAATCAGCCAAGGGCAGTTTCCTTGCTGTAATTTCTCCGCTAGCATTGAACACAGTGAAGGCCGCACCCACTTTTCCTCCAGTTTTGCTTCCATCTGTGTAGATATCTATTTCGTTCTCTTCAAAGGAGTTTCTCTCGTATGTTCCTGGAAAGATGACATTTTCTCCAATTTGTTTACTAGGATGGGGTAGATGAGTGACCTTTATGATTCCCTGGTACTTCCTATCATCAGGTAGTAGATGTAAAGTTCTGTTCCTTTTTGTCTCACCAATAAGTCTGAGTTCTTTGAGTTTTAGGTCCATAGGTATTAGTCCCCCTATTGCCTGCACGGAAGTGAGGGACGTAGTGCGGTAAGCTTTACATATTCTGATGCCGATAGTCCTTTGGACTCTATCTAGTTTTCTGCGAATATTTTTTCGTTTTGCAGCTGTTGCCCATACCGTCGCAGCGTATGTTATTATTGGTTCGACTACGCCTATGTAGATTGTCCTTAATATTTCAGAACATAGACCCCAAGTAGGTTTAGCCATAAATGCAAGTTTCTTGGTTATATTGACAGCTTTTTGGCATACCATGTCCACGTGCTTGCTCCAATTTAACTTGTCGTCTATGACGATCCCTAGAATTTTGCAGTCCCGGGAGAGTGGAACAGTTTTACCATTCATCACAATGTTTGGTGACAGTGTCTTCCTGTTACTAATGAATAGAACTTTTGTTTTTTCCTCAGAGAATTGCAGTTTTACTTTTTCACCCCAGTCAGTTATTAAGCAGAGGGTATCTTTAATTATTTTTTGTAGTTCTGCCACATCTTTATGAGTTATTATAACTAAAACGTCGTCAGCAAATGCTTGTATGCGTACGTTAGAGTCGAATTTAAGGTTTAGCAGTTCGTCCAAAACTATGTTCCATAGAATTGGTCCACATGCAGATCCTTGTATACAGCCCTTGTTCGAGTGTTTTTGCGCCCATGCGCCTGCGTAAATTGTTTCTACAATTCTGTCCGACAGGTAGTCTTTAAAAACTTTGTATATGTTAAGTGGACAGCCTTTATTGGTAAGTTGCATTTTTAGGTAGGGCCACCATGCGTTGTCGAATGCCCCTTTTATGTCCAGTGATATTAGGCATGCATGAAGTCCTTCTTTATTCGCTTTCTTGATGTGGTTTACAGCGTCAAGCATTGCGTCTTCTGTGCTTTTTTGTTGCGTGAACCCGTATTGGTTTGAATTAAGTTTCCCCTTCGTGCTGAAGTGCCAGGTTACTCTCTTAATGAGTATTTTTTCTAGTACCTTGCCAAATACCGGGAGGAGACCTATAGGTCGGTATGAAGAGATATTACCGTAGTCTTCTTTTCCTGGCTTCGGAATAACCTTAATTCTAGCGACCTTCCAAAGGATTGGGAAGCAGCCAATTCGGAGACATGCATTGTATAATGCCGTAAAAATATCTGGGAGACTTTCGAACGCTTTCTGACATATGTCGGCTGTAAAGTGATCTCTTCCTGGGGACTTCTTTGTATCTATGGATGCAAGTATTTTATTTATCTCGGTTCTTGTAAACGGGGGGTCGATTTCGCTAAGGCGGTCTTCTTCCTCATTATTCCGAATACGTGTTTGTTCTTCTGTTTCACTGACTGGAGAGTCATTAGGGAAGAAATGATCTAAGAGTGTGGACGCCGTCTCTTGGGCTGACGTTGTGGACACAGTATTGAATTGTAGCGTTTCTGGTGGTGACTTTTGAGTTGCTTTAAGAACTCTGAGTACCGTGGACCAGACTGTATCTTTTCCTTGGCTGCTGCAAAATTCTTTCCAGTTTTGGATTTTTGCTGCAGCAATTTCCTCCTTGTAGCGTTCTCTCAGCTCGAGGTATGCTGGTAGTGTGACCGCATCTCTTCTTGCTGGTCCTGAGTTCATCAGCTTCCTCTTTGCAGCGAGAACGTCTTTCTTCAGTTTTTCCAATTTATCATTCCACCAGGGGCAGATTTTTTGTCTAGATTTTTTCAGTGGGGGGATAGCCGTTCTGCATGCATCCGATACGGCATCCATGAGGACTGAAACTTGTCTGTTGAGGGTACCAGCTTGATTATTCGACTCAATCGCCTGAACTGTTATTCTCTTGTCTTCAACATTGGATTTTAGTGTCTTGTCGAATTCTATCCAATTTGCCTTACTGGTCTTATATAGGAATGTTGAATTTAGAATTTCTTCTGCTGATGATTTATTGAATTGCGCATCGAAAGTTATTCCATTATGGTCAGACATGGCAGCAATTCTTTTGTCAACTTTCCAGTTCTTTACGAGTCCAATTACGTTGTCGGAACACAAGGTTACGTCGATTACGCTGCTCAGTAGCGCGTTTTGTCGAACGGTTTCAAATGTTGGTGTTGTTCCTTCGTTGACAATATGTAATTGTTTCTGGGCAATAAAGTCGCTCAGTTTGTCTCCTCTTTTGTCTGTCTTTTTGCTGCCCCACCAAATACTTTTGGCATTGGCGTCCGCTCCAATGATGATTTTCTTGTTGTTTGTGTCTATTAGCCTGCTAGCTTTTTCTAGGCTGATGTCGATATCTTCATTTGGGGGACAATATATTGAACCTATTATTAGTGGGGTTCCCTGGGATTGTGCTTCAATAAATACATTGCAGTTGTTGCTGAATTTGTGGAGGAGGACACATGTGTCCGCAATACTTTTATTCAAAACTATTATTGCCGCCTTGACTGGGCAGTCCACACTTGTTTTTTGAAAAATGGGTCCATTGTACGATGATTTATTAATTTTTCCCGTATTTCCTGTATATGGCTCCTGTATGATGACGATATCTATTTTCCTGTTAATCGCGTTTTGTAAAAAGTTGACGGTAGCAGCTTCGCACCTCTGTAGGTTTGCCTGCGCAAACTTAATTACCATAGTCAATCAAGGTCCTATATATCTCCACATTCCTTTTGTAGATAGGACATTCCAGAGATTGGGCCATGTGGTTTGTTGGTTTTGTTAGTTTTTGCCTTTTGTTCGCTGCTACGCAGCTTTGGCAACAGATCACACCTGTATTTGGGGCTTGGCATGTTTGAACTTTGTGGTCTCCACCACAGCGCCAGCATACTTCCTTGTTCTTACAGTGAGCTATCGTGTGGCCATATCCCAAGCACTTTTGGCAGCTAAGAATTGAAAGGTATTCACTGACGCCGGCTTTATAATATCCGATGTTCAGCACCTTTTTGTCGATTATATATTGCCATACATGTGGCGCTACCGCTATCACCGCACATTTGCGGGTCGCATCCTTTTTAAAGGGGATTTTGTGAATTAATTTTATAACATCTTCGGGTTGATGCTCTCCCAAGAGAGAGGCAAACCCGCTATTTTGATTTATTATTGCCGTAACAATTTCCCTTTCCGTTAAATCGGCACCAATTCCTTTAAGTATAAGTCTGGGTTGAAGTTTAACCCCCTTTTGGCTCTGCAGATGTTCCATTTTGGACACTTCGGTCGAAAATTTCTTGCATTGTTCTTCTGTGTCGCATTGAACGTATACTCTATTGTTTGCCAACTTTTTTATCTTTTTTATGCCAATCCCTAAGGATGTGACATTTATATTTTCTTTAATGGTTTTTTCTAGAGTCTCGCTTGCTATGGGAGATTTCCCTGAGACGACTATGGAGTACATTTTCTCTACAGGGGCAGTAGTTACCGGAGAGCTTTCTGAATTCGGTGCGTGTGCTGTGGGGGACTGTCTGGATCCACTTTTTCTACTAGTTGCATCTGCGTAACTAGTGGAGGTATTGTTTTTCTCCACATCCGATCGATGGACTGTCGGTTCGTTATTGATCGTATTTTTGTCCCCTTTTTGATTGGCGATCATTACTAATTGTTCCGTGTGTCGCTTTTCCTGCTCATAAAGTTCCTTTACATGTTCCGCTTTGAGGATCAGCATTTCTTCTCTCAATTTATGGTAATCTTTGGCTTCTCCTCCTAGATCCACTTGAGAAACTGTTAATGTTGCCATTTCTTTGGCATTTGCAACCATTTTTTCTATTGCTGCGGTCACAGCGGCTTTGTGGGTGCCTTTTATGTTCCCACAGGAAGCTAAGGCCTTCTTGGCAGAGTCTGCTTGTTCCAAGGTGTTTTGGAAAATCAGCTCCATAGTTTCGCTGCTTGCTGATGCAGTCTCCGCCTCTGAGAAAATCTTGACTGGCTCAGTCTCTATGAAATCCGGTACAATAATCGGAGGATGTGGCGAAGATCCTGCGCTATCATTAAACTTTACCGGAGTTCTTTGCATTTTTGATGGTTGCTGGTTTCCGTCGGATAGTATTTAGTACAGAACAGAATCAGGTACAAGATGAAAACAATAGTAAGAGATGCAGCGTGTTGAGAAAAAATAAAAAAAAAAAAAATTTCAAATTTGGGCGCAATTTGTGCAAAAAAAATTGCAAGTGATTTTGTGCAACGTGAATGGAAACGTTTTAAGCACTATTTAATTTTTATGCAAATCTGTTGAAACGTTGAGAGATATTATTTAAAACTTAGGTAAAAACTTAAACGCAGTCGAAACTTCTTTAAACTTTTTGAAATCTTTGTAAGAAACTCACCGCTTGGCTTGCGAAAGAACACTGGTTGACCCGGCTTCTTGCCTGCCAACAGCGGGTAGGTTTGGGTGGAAACTCCACAGATTAAAAGGCTCGCGGTGTAACGACACGGGAAAAAATAAATGCGAAATTAAATTCACTTTGATTTTAAGGAACGTGAATGGAAACGTTTTAAGCACTATTTAAATTTTATGCAAATCTGTTGAAACGTTGAGAAATATTATTTAAAACTTAAACGCAGTCGAAACTTCTTTAAACTTTTTGAAATCTTTGTAAGAAACTCACCGCTTGGCTCGTGAAAGAACACTGGTTGACCCGGCTTCTTGCCTGCCAACAGCGGGTAGGTTTGGGTGGAAACTCCACAGATTAAAAGGCTCGCGGTGTAACGACACGGGAAAAAATAAATACGAAATTAAATTCTTTTTGATTTTAAGAAACGTGAATGGAAACGTTTTAAGCACTATTTAATTTTTATGCAAATCTGTTGAAACGTTGAGAGATATTATTTAAAACTTAAACGCAGTCGAAACTTCTTTAAACTTTTTGAAATCTTTGTAAGAAACTCAGCGCTTGGCTCGTGAAAGAACACTGGTTGACCCGGCTTCTTGCCTGCCAACAGCGGGTAGGTTTGGGTGGAAACTCCACAGATTAAAAGGCTCGCGGTGTAACGACACGGGAAAAAATAAATACGAAATTAAATTCTTTTTGATTTTAAGAAACGTGAATGGAAACGTTTTAAGCACTATTTAATTTTTATGCAAATCTGTTGAAACGTTGAGAGATATTATTTAAAACTTAGGTAAAAACTTAAACGCAGTCGAAACTTCTTTAAACTTTTTGAAATCTTTGTAAGAAACTCACCGCTTGGCTCGTGAAAGAACACTCGGTTAGGTTAGGTTAGGTTAGGTTAGGTTAGGTTAGGTTAGGTTAGGTTAGGTTAGGTTAGGTTAGGTTAGGTTAGGTTAGGTTAGGTTAGGTTAGGTTAGGTTAGGTTAGGTTAGGTTAGGTTAGGTTAGGTTAGGTTAGGTTAGGTTAGGTTAGGTTAGGTTAGGTTAGGTTAGGTTAGGTTAGGTTAGGTTAGGTTAGGTTAGGTTAGGTTAGGTTAGGTTAGGTTAGGTTAGGTTAGGTTAGGTTAGGTTAGGTTAGGTTAGGTTAGGTTAGGTTAGGTTAGGTTAGGTTAGGTTAGGTTAGGTTAGGTTAGGTTAGGTTAGGTTAGGTTAGGTTAGGTTAGGTTAGGTTAGGTTAGGTTAGGTTAGGTTAGGTTAGGTTAGGTTAGGTTAGGTTAGGTTAGGTTAGGTTAGGTTAGGTTAGGTTAGGTTAGGTTAGGTTAGGTTAGGTTAGGTTAGGTTAGGTTAGGTTAGGTTAGGTTAGGTTAGGTTAGGTTAGGTTAGGTTAGGTTAGGTTAGGTTAGGTTAGGTTAGGTTAGGTTAGGTTAGGTTAGGTTAGGTTAGGTTAGGTTAGGTTAGGTTAGGTTAGGTTAGGTTAGGTTAGGTTAGGTTAGGTTAGGTTAGGTTAGGTTAGGTTAGGTTAGGTTAGGTTAGGTTAGGTTAGGTTAGGTTAGGTTAGGTTAGGTTAGGTTAGGTTAGGTTAGGTTAGGTTAGGTTAGGTTAGGTTAGGTTAGGTTAGGTTAGGTTAGGTTAGGTTAGGTTAGGTTAGGTTAGGTTAGGTTAGGTTAGGTTAGGTTAGGTTAGGTTAGGTTAGGTTAGGTTAGGTTAGGTTAGGTTAGGTTAGGTTAGGTTAGGTTAGGTTAGGTTAGGTTAGGTTAGGTTAGGTTAGGTTAGGTTAGGTTAGGTTAGGTTAGGTTAGGTTAGGTTAGGTTAGGTTAGGTTAGGTTAGGTTAGGTTAGGTTAGGTTAGGTTAGGTTAGGTTAGGTTAGGTTAGGTTAGGTTAGGTTAGGTTAGGTTAGGTTAGGTTAGGTTAGGTTAGGTTAGGTTAGGTTAGGTTAGGTTAGGTTAGGTTAGGTTAGGTTAGGTTAGGTTAGGTTAGGTTAGGTTAGGTTAGGTTAGGTTAGGTTAGGTTAGGTTAGGTTAGGTTAGGTTAGGTTAGGTTAGGTTAGGTTAGGTTAGGTTAGGTTAGGTTAGGTTAGGTTAGGTTAGGTTAGGTTAGGTTAGGTTAGGTTAGGTTAGGTTAGGTTAGGTTAGGTTAGGTTAGGTTAGGTTAGGTTAGGTTAGGTTAGGTTAGGTTAGGTTAGGTTAGGTTAGGTTAGGTTAGGTTAGGTTAGGTTAGGTTAGGTTAGGTTAGGTTAGGTTAGGTTAGGTTAGGTTAGGTTAGGTTAGGTTAGGTTAGGTTAGGTTAGGTTAGGTTAGGTTAGGTTAGGTTAGGTTAGGTTAGGTTAGGTTAGGTTAGGTTAGGTTAGGTTAGGTTAGGTTAGGTTAGGTTAGGTTAGGTTAGGTTAGGTTAGGTTAGGTTAGGTTAGGTTAGGTTAGGTTAGGTTAGGTTAGGTTAGGTTAGGTTAGGTTAGGTTAGGTTAGGTTAGGTTAGGTTAGGTTAGGTTAGGTTAGGTTAGGTTAGGTTAGGTTAGGTTAGGTTAGGTTAGGTTAGGTTAGGTTAGGTTAGGTTAGGTTAGGTTAGGTTAGGTTAGGTTAGGTTAGGTTAGGTTAGGTTAGGTTAGGTTAGGTTAGGTTAGGTTAGGTTAGGTTAGGTTAGGTTAGGTTAGGTTAGGTTAGGTTAGGTTAGGTTAGGTTAGGTTAGGTTAGGTTAGGTTAGGTTAGGTTAGGTTAGGTTAGGTTAGGTTAGGTTAGGTTAGGTTAGGTTAGGTTAGGTTAGGTTAGGTTAGGTTAGGTTAGGTTAGGTTAGGTTAGGTTAGGTTAGGTTAGGTTAGGTTAGGTTAGGTTAGGTTAGGTTAGGTTAGGTTAGGTTAGGTTAGGTTAGGTTAGGTTAGGTTAGGTTAGGTTAGGTT